>QJNY01000829.1:0-22270 GCA_004155945.1 Monosporascus sp. mg162
TTTAACAAAGTTCGACGTTCAGTTAATTTTAATGCGTTCCAGAACGCGCTGGGTTAGTAGTATATTGGCCATATTTTTAAACTGTTAAAGCCGTATAGAAAACGTTTGCGTATTTAGGTTAAAGATTCGGCTGATAATCCATTTTTTCTCAGTCGCCGTCAATTTTTACATATAAGGATTAATATCGGCTCGGGCGCGTCGACCGTTATATCGCGTTTTTAAGGTAGAAAATTGTCATGGTGCCAACTAGGCTTAGTCATCCTTACTATGTATATAGCGCTTTAGAGTTTTAGGAGTTCTATCTTTTCTTTTTAGTCCCCTAGATGTCAATCTTCTCCTTTCGCCTATTCTGAATATAGCTAACCTGACCCCCGTTAGCAGTCCGTCCTGTGATAAAAATGGAACTTTATAGATAGAACTAAGCTTTTATAATTAAGTTTTAGGTTTTGTTTTTAACCTAAATAGCTAAGTTTATTTTCACTTTTTTTGTAAGGCATTCCATAATGTTAGTGTTGAATAATGGACGATTAAAGATGAGTAGCTGGAATGGTTGAAAAAAGTGTGCAGTGTATTTGTGTGCAGCTTACTTGTTACCTTATTAAAATCAGGCCCTATTTTGAAGTTGTGGCTGCGCCTGCGGCGCAGCTGTGGCTAGACGTTTTTAAAAAAAAAAAAAACCTGTAGCTCCAAGTACCGACCTATAAAAGACCCATAAAAAACCTACAAATAATACAAACCTCGAAATAGGGCCTGATATCAAGTTGTGATTTTTTGGGCTCGTTTTAGGCAGTCCCATACAAATTTTCGAAAACCTTTCTTAAGAACTCGCAAATAAAATAATAAAAATAAGATTATGTACAGCATCAAATAGGCTTTTTAACCATAGATATAACTTTCGAATCGGAGCTGGTTTAATAAAAATATTAAAGATCCAAGTTAAAATTCTCGTTCTAAGCAAACCTTCTATTCGGAACGCCTTTATGGCTGCGACGCAACAACTATAACCCGTACGGCCAAAAGAATAGCTATACGGGCTTCTCCCATACTGAATTACCCTTGGAAGGTCCATGGCAGAATGTTGCGACCGATAGTTGTTGCGTCACACCAAGGAGAGCGTTCTGGATTTAATTGACTTTAACTTTCTTATGGCTGCGACGCAATAACCATAACCCGTACGGCCGAGAAAATCGATATACGGACTTTCCCCATACAGAATATACTAGAAAAGCCCGGTGTACGATGGTACGACCGGTGGTTGTTGCGTCGCAGCGATGAGGGCGTTGCGGGCGTCTATTTTCCAGTTTTAAATTTGGCCGTATTAGCTGCAATTGTCATCCGAAAAAATTGAAAAAGTTTCTAGATGCATATTAGCTTATATTCGACGCGTATATCCAGTTGCATACTTATCGGGTTTAATATGAATGCGTAATAATTTCTTTCAATTTAAATCTTTGGATTCTTTAAAAGATATGGAAGAAAAGTTGATGATTTTGGTAGCAACGTACAGAACGGACCCCTGTCTCGCACAACTAGATCTCAGGCCTCGCTGGCTCGTTATGGGGATTTGGGATTTAATTGGTTAATTTTTAGCGTAATATAATAGTACATTAGATCAAGAGCCAGCGAGGCCTAAGCTAGCTGAGGTAACGTATTGGCTGCAATTATTACCCTAAAAAATTAAAAAAAATTCCTATATGCATATTAGCTTATATTCGACGGGTGTATCCAGTTTGATACTAAACAAACTTAAATTAATTACGTAACTGTTTCTTTTTATTCTAATTTTTAGATTCCTTAAAAGAAATAGAAGGAAAGTTGATAATTTTAGTGGCGATGCCCAAAACGAGACCCCTATCCGCACAACCTAATTTCAGGCTTACCTTAGCTAGCTCAGGCCCCGCTGGCTCGTTCTCCATTTTCTTCAAAGTTACTTAAGTACTACTCCATAACGCTAAAAATTAACCAATCAAATCCCAAATCCCCGTAACGAGCCAGCCAGGCCTAAGATCTAGTTGTGTGAAAAGAGGGTCCGTTCTGTACGTCGCTATCAAAATTATTAACTTTCTTTCTATATTTTTAAAAAAAATATAAAGATTTAAATTAAAAGCAATTATTACGTATTCAAATTAAGTCCGGTAAGTATGCAACGTCGTATGCGCGTCGAATATAGCCTAATATGCATATAGGAATTTTTTCAATTTTTTGGGGTAACAATTGCAGCTAATACAGTTAAGTTTAGACCTAGAAAATGGACGACTGTAACGCTTTTATCGCTGCGACGCAACAACTACCGGTCGTACCATCGTGCACCGGGCTTTTCTAGTATATTTTGTATGGGGAAAGTCCGTATATCGATTTTCTCGGCCGTACGGGTTATAGTTGTTACGTCGCAGCCATAAGAACGTTAGAGTTAATTAAATCTAGAACGCCCTTTTTGTTGCGACGCAACAACTACCGGTTGCAATATTCTGCCATGGACCTTCCACGGGTAATTTAGTATGGGAAAAGCCCGTCCAGCTATTTTTTTTGGCCGTACGGGTTGTAGTTGTTACGTTGCAGCCATGAAAAAGTTGGGGTTAGTTATGCCCGAAACGCCTTTATAGCTGCAACGCAATAACCATAATTCGTACGGCCAAAAGAATAGCAGGACGGGCTTTTTCCATACTAAGTTACCCTTAGAAGACCCATGGCGAAATGTTGCACGCGGTGGTTGCGATGTCGCAGCCATGAGACGGTTCCGGATTTGATTTAACCGGAACGCCCTTATGGCTGCGACGCAATAACCATAATTCGTACGGGCAAAAAAATAGCAGGACGGGTTTCTTCCATACTAAGTTACTCTTGGAAGGCCCATGGCGAAATGTTGCACGCGGTGGTTGCGTTGTCGCAGCCAGGAGAAAGTTCTAGACTTGATTGATTAGAACGCCTTCCTTGCTGCGACGCAACAACTACCAGTCGCAACATTCTGCCATGGACCTTCCAAAGGTAATTTAGTATGAGAGAAGCCCGTCCAGCTATTCTTTTGGCCGTACGGATTGTGGTTGTTGCGTCGTAGCCATAAGGGCGTTGCGGTTAGGAGAGATGTTTAGAACGGAAATTTTGATTTGTTTCTTTAATATCTCCGCCAAATTAACCCCGATTGGAAAGATATATATATAATTAGAAAGCTCTTTTAAAGCAATATATGATAACGTTTTTTATTATTTTCCATTTGTTTTTATTTATATTTATATTTGCCAGTTTCCAAGTTAGATTTTCGAAAATTTCTGTAAGAGTGTACGTAACGGAGCAAAAAATCACAACTTGACATTAGGCCTTATTTTTGAGGTTTTGTTATTTCTGTGGAACTTCTTCTTAAAAAGGTTTAGTCGATCCATCTGACCCTTGCAGCTACTTCTTAATTAAAAGCGCTAGCCACGGCTGCGCCGCAGGCGCAGCCCTAACCTCAAAAATGGGGCCTGATCTCAATGAGGTAACCTCAGGCCTCGCTGGCTCGTTACGGAGATTTGGGATTTGATTGGTTAATTTTTAGCGTAATACAACAGTATATTAGATTAAGAGCCAGCGAGGCCTAAGCTAGCTGAGGTAACTTACTTGTGTGGTACGTTAATTATACTAGCTTTTTTAAGATAGTTTTCCCCACAACCCCGTTTAAATTTTTCTGTAGAACTGCTTAAAGCAAGCCTAAAAACTTATATGTTAATATATAGCTTAGTTATCGAGGTTTTCTTCTTTTTGTGGGTTTTTTTTAATTGGGCTAGCGGATACCTAGAGCCGTAGTTCTTTTCAAAGCTTTAGACACGGCTGCGCCGCAGGCGCAGCCACAACCTCAAAAAATCGAACCTGATCTTGATGAGGTAAGCCGTACCTCAAAATAAGGGCCAGATTTCAAATGCGTACAGCCGTCCTCATCTAGGTTCCTGACTAATGAATCTTTAAATAAATACCAACATAGTGCGGTAAATACTTACATAGAAAGGATAGCTATAATAGCGCAGAACCTGCTACTTAGCTAAGTCTTCATTTGCGTCTTCCCCTACATGACGCCAGGCAATATGACTGGAGCGATGACGATTGCAGTACATGGCGGCATACTGCCTTTGAAGATGTTTCCTATTTGGGAAGCCATGTTCTACATAAGATAAAAAGCCGACACATTAATCTTATGTTCAGTCCTTTGATATCCTAATGCGCCGAAACGAGGGCACAACATCCCGCGTAGAAAAGAATCTGTATTTTAGGTATGCCAATAACTACCTGCCCAGCTGCCTGCCTTCTTGTCGATCCCATATATATCCGGAAGGTCAGCGTTCATGAGCATTTAGTCACCCAAATCATACATGTCAGCACAGCCAACTTAGAGAAACGATTTAGGAAGGCCGTAAGACTGCATGGAATGGGAGATATCCGGAATAGTACATATGCACCGATCTTACACAGATAGCTGTTTATTTCCTGCCATACGCCAGAACTGATAATGGAAAGTGATAAAAATAAGCAGAACTAAGCCCAGAAAGTGTGTGGTGTGTAGGCCTTATATAGGTAAGAGCGTCACAATGCATCCTGTAACCCGCTCATTCCGGCGGTTCGCTCTCTAACCTGTGAAACGATGAGATGTGACGCTGAGATGGCACGTTACCTGCTGAACAACGCCGCGGTTCGCAGCTACATATCCCAAGATCAAGACCGCCAAATTGTGTGAAGACTCATCCTAGGGAGTTAAGGAATAGGCATCTAGAAATTCGTATACCAGACTATAGAGATAGAAAAGGGAGAGAGAGGGAGAGTTTTTCGAGCGGTGCATCGTCTACCAAGTTCCGCATCTGCCTGGGTGGTTTTCGGCATTATCTATGCCTCCCAGCAGCTTGGTTATGCAGGAACCACCATGCAGTTCATAACCCTTTAGTCGTTTAAGGAAACTGACACTACCATCGCCAAGGAGTCTCATTCTGGCAGGGCTGGACAGCCACTGCTGATGAGGCTAAGAGACGGTGGGTACCGTCTAAGGCTTGTTTCCCTCCAAAATAGTACATGGAGACGAAACAGGAACCGGTATTTCAGTCTTGCATGCCCATTTGGATGCCAAGGAAACCTTCCTCTTCTGGGAGGTATCACTCATCTGACTGGTCGAAGCCGACGTCAGACTGGATGTCACGAGAGACATCTAACCAGTGCATGTTTAGGAAGGTCGCCCTGAACTTCAAGCCCTGCAACATGAGTGGGTAAATGGGAGACGGATGGGAGTAAGCAACATCGCCCCGGTAGGACTTAGAACCCCGGATACTGCCTCCTTCACGATGTTAGAAACATCTATAAAGGGGCAGAGAATCGCCCTGTTCACAGTCGGGATTCTGGTCTCCAAGCATCAAGCACAGCAGCACAACGCTCAAGTCATTCCTTGACCACTACTTTTCGTCGCTCCTTAACAGCATCACTCCTTAAAAGTCGCTTTGATAGCCCTCTCTTTCTCTCTCCGCCATACCATATATCACTCAAAATGTACGGAAAGACGATTCTGACCACTGTCTCCCTTGCGGCAGTCGCCGCCGCCCTCCCGACTACCCGCCTCGTGGAGCCCGCAAAGCGCGCCGTTGCGGACCGGTACACTTTCTTCCAGGGCGATGGCTCGGCTGCCGCGGGATGGCCGTCTATCGAGAGCTGGGGCTCCTACGATGAGCTCTGGAACGTCAACGCTCCTTTGATGCGCCAGTCCTGCGGCTGGAACGGCTGGGGCGCTGATAACTCCGAGCAGGAGATCAGTGCCATTAACAGCGCCATCCAGCAGGTTTCTGGCCAGACCGGCGTCGACAGCCGTTTCATCCTCGCCATCATCATGCAGGAGAGCAAGGGCTGTGTCCGAGCGCCCACGACCAACAACGGCGTTGTCAACCCTGGTCTGATGCAATCACACAACGGCGTTGGCACCTGTGCCGGCGTGAACCCCTGCCCGGCTGAGACGATCCTCCAGATGGTGATCGACGGCACTGCCGGCACTGCCTCGGGCGACGGTCTACGGCAGACCTTTGCCAGAGCCTCCAGCGACCTCGGTGACTCGGGGGCGCGCGCGTTTTACGCCGCCGCCCGCTTGTACAACAGCGGCTCCGTCGACTACAACAACCTCAACAACGGCTTTACGAGCACCATGTGCTATGCAGCCGACGTTGCCAACCGCCTTACCGGCTGGACCCTTGCCCCCAGTGGCTGCTTCTAGACATCTTGATCTGTGATCATGAAGTTGATCCACGGTGGTGGAGGACCGGGTGGAGACCCTTCGCTTCTTTCTGCATATAGTTTGCATCATATTTTGTGCTTGTCTGTGCATACGTTGTGTACATAGACGTTTTTTGTCTTAACTTATATCTTGAGATGTTGGAATATTGGAATGTTTGAATGAGTACTCAGTTTATCACATCAAGTGCTGAAAGTAGATGTCTAAACCCGACAATTATAGCGGCCTACCCCATTATGGTGCTCGATATATGAAAAGCAAATCTTAAAATATAAAGAACGGTTGCGGTAAATAGCGAGTAATGATAATTTTTGATATTTAATCAGGTAATAGGATAGTGTATTATTATATGGCTTGAGGGGGTTAATGTCATTGGATCATTTCTCTCTCCCGCTAAGCAAATAGCTAGCCACAAACAAAGACGAAGAGCCATCGACTTCAATATCAACACACCAGCGTTACGAGAGTGTTACTGGGTAGGGTAACGATTCCAATAGCAACCTGAGAGCATACACACTAATACCATTATGTTTGCGGCACGGCAAAACTCAAATGATCTAAGATCTGTGGAGTTATGGACATTATCGAAAATGAAGCAAATGCGACAATTCTCGAAAAGCCAGACAATCCTTGCCTGCTTCCAGCTTTCTACCCACGACTCACTAGCGGGATGCTAGGGGTGAGCTTTACTTGGAGTCCAAGGCGGCCGTCACTTCCTGGATGACTTCTTTCGACTACATGCATGAGGCATGGCGGAGTTGTGGCTCTTTTGATCGCGACTCTCGTGGTTTTACTCCCTATGACCGTGGGATTTGATGACGCGGCTTCTAAGGGTGCTGGTTTTGTGCGGCTTGGTCTCCGTAGACCCCTGAGTCGCGGTATATGGATCTGAGTACCTGGCGTGGGGGTATCGTGGTAGCCGCCACTGTCATCGCCACTTCCCTGACGGTATGGTATGGTCCGCATAATGTTTGCTCCTGCATCCAATCCATGGTCCGATTAGCTGAATTGTATTCGGCTGGATGTTGTGCGTTATCCGGTCTTGAAGATCTGGAGTTCAATCCAGCACGGCCAGAACGCGCTGGCCAGTGATTAGCACATTGATTCAATAAGGAATAATGACCTCTCGTACTCATGGAGCTGGCAGGTGTCTTTCCGGATGATATGCTGGTTAGCCCTGGCATCACCGAGAATGCCACGTTAAAGATCGAGTGGCATTCGGCTCCAGATCTTTATCGTTTGATAATAAGTTGAATCAAGAGTATTCTCGAACAAGGAGAGGAGTGAATCCGAGCATTAACGGAGGCTGCTTAAAGGTTGCAGCCGGATAAGAATTGATATGGTGAAAAAGTGCCGTCTTAAGACACACATGCCGCTCAGTAACGGGATCTGATGAGTTGTTACCCAGGCATCATACTGGCCTACGGCATACTGAGACCGGCAACGCCAGGAGGCACTAACTAAACGGCCACGTCGACCCATAAAGCTGGTGAGCGGGACCGCGCATTAAATGGCAGTAAGGTGTCGTGAAACAGAGGATGACGCTCCTTTAACGGACGAGCGTTCTCCCCTGGTGCTACCGCCTTGTCCACCGTAGCAGCTCTTATAAAGCTGTAAGCAGCCTGTTAATTGCCACAATTGTTTTCAGGCGCCAGTCTTTTCCGCTTTGGCTGTGTGGTGGAGGGCGCAGCCATAATACCTGGTCAGTCATTATATAATATAAGCCCCCTACTCGGTAACCAAAGCCATCGCGCGGCTACCAGTTGAAAAGACCTGGAAAGGTCTAAATTTGTACGTTTTGAACCCCTACGGAGTTGTAAACCTTATATTTTTTTCCTAAAGTTTTCTTGGGTTCTTTTAACAGCTGCTAAGTTATACCTAGCCCGTTTAGAATCCCTGGAGTTTGATGAATATATTTACAGCAATATCTTCGAACTAGGTCATCTAGCCAGCTAGTTACTAAGAAATATAGCCAACGAATACATACTGCTTCGTCCTATTTGCTTCCACTTCTTTTTTCTGGTGGGACATCTGTTGAAGATTCCTTTGTTCTTGCTTAAGCCTACTATGCATCTTTTCCTGTACCGAATTGTTATGACCCAACCAGCTTGGCTCGTTCCGAACGGTCAGAGTACCAAAGTGTTAACCTACGACGTTCTCTGAACGAGTCACGTGACCTGTTGGGTGATCGAACTTGGTCTGTTCGACTACGGCCGATTGATGGTCGAACTTGGTCGGTTCGACCACGGTCGACCAGTGATCGAGTGGAGCCGGTTCGACCAGAGCATTGTTGTTGTTGTTGTTTTATTTAACGCCGGGGGAGCAACCGCGTAGCGGCTGTTCCGGAGCCTCCCTTAGGGCATACGGGCGTGCTAAGCTAGGTGTAGCTATCTAATTGACTTGTTTTGTAGTACAGTAATCCCATTTAAGAACTTATATCTGAAGACGTGGTACTTATACGACAATTCAAGCTGTTTTTTCTTTGCGGCCCAGTAAAGGTAATGCATACCCAAATTCGAAGTTAAAATCGTAGGTTTTATAGGGCCATTTGTCGAGGTTCCGGGGTTAAGTTCGTATGCTTAAAGTACGTATTTTAAGATACGCGCGGTTACGTATTAGTATATTAACGGAAAAAAACTTTTAATTCTGGAATTTCTTTTCGTTATAGGATATTCGGTTTTTTGCGGACCGATATCCGGTAATTATTAAGGTAGTTGCTGTCGGATTTTACCCTTCTACCTTGATTTAAAAAAAATATTAAGCCAAATCCGATAACGTTCCATACAAGTGAGTGGGATACACAAATAAGCGGGACACTTTTTTCAGCTATTCCAGCTACTTATTTTCAATCGTCCATTATTCAACACCAACATTATGGAACACTTTACAAAAAAAGCGAAAATAAACTTAGCTATTTAAGCTAAAAAACGAAACCCGAAACTTAGTTATAAAAAGTTTAATTCTATTTATGAAATACTACATACTATCTTAGAAACGCGATTTAACGGTAAATACGCCCGAGCCGATATTATCTTTGCAAAGATTGACGCCGACCAAAGGAAAATCGATTGCCGACCGAATCCTTAACCTAGATACGTAAATGTTTTCTATCAGGCTTTAATATGTTAAAGATATAGCTAATATATTGCTGGTTTGACGCGTTACGGAACGCGTCGGAATTAACTAGGCGTCGAACTTTATTAAACGGCAAAAAAAACTTTAAAACTGTTTAAATCGGCAAATCGATTATTAACGGGATTTATGCAAAACTTTAGAAATATTTCGTAAATAGTTCGAGCTTATTAGGGTTATTATCGTAAAATACGATATTGCAAAAAAGAATATTTATAACTTCGACGAAACTGAATTTTTGATAAGGCTTTTTATAATAACGGATATAGTAATTACCAGTGTCGAAAAACGTAAAAAACTTAACTAGACGCAATAAGAGAATAAAATATAAATTATAATTATATAAGATAACGTGCCACACCACCGAACGGCGCAAACCACCGAACGGCGCAAACCACCGAACGGCGCAAACCACCGAACGGCGCATTTCTTAACAGTCCGCAACAATCAATTCAAATAGCTTAACCACAACACCTTAAATCAACTCAAATCAATTAAATGCTTCTTTGCCAACTATATCTATAGCTTTTCGACAGGTGCACCCATTATATCAAAGCTTGTTGCGGACGCCAGGTTGCCATTTCTTTTTCTTCAGCCGACCGCAACCGACTAACTTTAACAACTGTTAACAGCAATTCTTTGCCATAACCTTTCTGCTGGCTAAAAGAATTTGTTTATCCTATATAGCAATATTTATCTTTCTGGGAAACGTTTGTTCTAATCGTATAATTACGTAAGTCTCGAGTTATTGCAAAATCAAGCCCGACACCCCCTACCATACGCCCTGCTACATGCCCCGCGAGATGCCCCGCGAAACGCTCCGCACGGACCCCCCATACCCCCAACGCGCTTTTAACACGCTCCTAAATGCGTCCTATAACACGTTTTCCGCCGTATATCTTCAACGTATTAAAGCCGGACAAGAAATGCTCGGGTATTTGGGTTAAGGATTCGGTCGAAAATAGTTATTTAATTAATCGACTTTAGGTCGTACGAAATGGGGGTAATATTAGCTTCGATATATTAAAAGGTAGTCGGTTGCAGGCAGGTTAAAAGGAAAAAATGGCAACATGGCGTACGTAACAAGCCTTAATATGATGCGTGCACTCGTCGAAAAGCTATAAATACAGTTAGCAAAAAAGCATTTAATTAATTTGAATTGATTTAAGGTATTGTGGTTGAGTCATTTAGATTAATTGTTGCGGACTGTTAAGAAGTGCGCCGTTCGGTGGTTTGCGCCGTTCGGTGGTATGGTACGTTATCAATTTTTAAGGTTGGATTATATTATTATTTATTATCATAATAAGAATATTTCATTTTAAGTTTTAATACTGCGATAATTTATTGCCAGTAACCGATTTACAGATTATAGTAAGTAATAATCGTTAAATAATAAATAAATTAAGTTTCGAATAAATCAAGTGTTTTAATAATAATATTTGGACGCGTGTAAAAGTTCGAAACGCTTCCTTATTTTCGACGGCTACAAAAATTATTATTCGATAAAAACGGAAAAATATTGTACGAATTATGATAATTATTACGTTTTGTATATCGGCGCATTTTTGTATCGGCTTTAACCTTTTAACGTATTTTGTTTTTCTGTTTTAAAACGTACTTGTTTCACGGTATATCGAAAACCTAATATAACGCTATTATATCTACATTACTAAAGAAAATTTCCTCGCCGGCTTTTACGACGCGTTTAAAGCTGCCATAACGTCCGATAATATCAAATCTGGATTCGCGAAAGCTAGCCTTATTCCATTTAATCCTAATAACGTCCTTTCCGAGCTCGAAAATTTTTTAATTGTACTTACGCCGACCGTCTCCCCGTTAACTTCCGCCGGTTTAATTTTCGTTTTTTGCGAAAACCCTTAAAAATATCCGTAAAGTAGCAAAATAAGGACGATATTTGTAAAGGAAGATCAGAAATTATTAGAGTAGCTCGCCGACAAGAATATTTGAGTCGGTTAATCTTGTAACAAAAGGTTACATGTTGCTATTGTATAAAGCCGCTGTTTTTCGGAAAGAAAACGTCTAATAGTGATACGCTCTTTCCGCTACGGAAAGGCGGCGCCTTTTACGGCGCATTTTTTGCGTTGCGGGTAACGTCTTGAGATAAAGAGAAACGTGTTTAAAACGTCATAGGTACAAGTAAATAAATTAAACGAACTGGGAGCTCGAAATGGCTTCTAAAAGATCCATTAATACAACTGGGATTTACTTTTACAATTGGTAGCATTTTCGTAATACTGAAACCCTTTCGTATTTACATATATATTTTTTCTGCTTAAAATAACCCCTCGGTAATTTTGGGATCTTTTGGAAACGTTTTCCTTAACTGCTAGCTGATAATAAAAAACTTTCTCTTTCCGCCCGGTCGTCATCATCTCAAATATTATGTAGTATAATACCTTATTTAGTAAATTAAATTTTATCTCCGTGTTTAGCAAAATCTTTTTATCATTATTATTTTATTTAGCTTTATATCATTTTAATCGTTCTTACCTTAATCTCCCGTTTTTAACTTAATCGTTTAATACGAGCCTCAAATCCAGTTTTTTGTTAACATTTTTATGTTTTCGGATTAATCGGAAGTAAAAGTAAAGTATTGCTGAAAGGTATAGAATATTTTTATAATATATTCTGTTATAGTTTAGGTTAAAACTTACGACAAAAATACCTTTATTCGTATTCTGTTCTTTATTATTTTGCTGGGTTTAAACGTTAAAATAAATATACGAAACAATATATTAGTAAATCGAAAGCAGCTAACATTAAACTTAAAGGATACCCGGATTCGTGGGTAATTAATTCCACCGAGGCGAAACGAACGGTAAAAAGAGCCAATATTTATATTTTGTTTAAATAGCTAAATATTACTGCGATTTCCGCTAAAGACGGCTCGTATACGCCGGATAACCAAGTTTAACTAGGCTCGTTTTAAGGTGGCCTTCCGCCTTTGGGACAAAATCGGAATCCCGAAAATTTTCTTTTATTTCCCCTGCAGATAAAGCTAATTAACGTTGAAACGGAAGCTGTGGTAATCCTGCAGATAATCGAAAATGCAAATTTCAAACGATAACTTGCACTGTTATAGTTGTTTCCAAAAATTCTAAAATTTAAATCTTATCTTTTTCCTCAAATTTTAAGCAAAACAAATCCGAAAATTCGTTTTTATTAAGGTCCTCAGTTTTAAAACGTATTCCGATTCCGCCGTCCGAAAAGCGAAATTTACCATAAGATTTATTTTTTAATCTATTTTAAAAATAACCATCTTTTAAAAGTCGTATTTAGTTCCGCGCTCGTTTTTTACAAAATCCGAGCATTTATTAATTCCGTTTTTTAGGAGATAAATACCAAATATAGCAGATAACAATAACCTTTTAGGTATAAACAGAAACCGCATTACAAAGATAACGTCGGCCGTAGCGGCAATTCTGGAAAATGAACGGATTCGAATCGCGTTTAATAAGATCTCGGGTGCTGCAAACGCTCTCGCTAAAAGTTAAACGTATAAAAAAAAAACTTACGGCTGGGAAATCCAACACGTCGGGTTTTTCCATCCCGATTTTTTAGGTGTTTATAGTAAAGGCGATTTAGCAATTATTGGTCAAAACGTATATTAGCGTAATGTACATTTCTTTGCAAATTCTGTACGTAATACAGCGAAGTCCAAAACAAAAAACCCTATTTTAAAAAAGATTTTTGTGCAGTTATTCCGCAGTAACATATAAATTTGGTATATAACCTAACTCGATAATGCAAACCGAACGATTATATAAAATAATTCTAAATATACACTAGTCAAAATAATTACCGGTTTCCAGCCGGACGTTTCGGACGCAATAAAAATCTTAAGTACGTCGAGATACGATAAATAAGCGATTTAACGAAAAGAAACGTTTTGTATTTAGACGATAGGTTTAATCTATACGTATAAAACGGCCGAATATAGTACGTTTTTACAACATATAACTTATATTTAAAATATAATAAACGTTATACTAAAGATATAAGTTATACAGCTTATAATAGGCGTAACGATCGACAGTTTTATTACCTATTTCGAAAGAAATAATATTTATATAAAATAACTTTTATAATTCGGTAATTCTCCCGAAAGGAGACGTAGCCGTGTAGAAAAAATTGGATAAAACGATAAATTGTTACCTTAATTCCTAGAGTTCACTAAACCTACCCCTCTCGTAGACTGCCTTATCCCGCTCCTATCCACATCGGTTCTTGTCGAAATTCTGGACGGTCTTCGCAATCCAGAATAGCCAGACAAACTATCGCTCGTAGTTCTCCTGCAGACATCGTTCCAAAATCTAAACTTCGAAATTGTTAGGCCGGTTACTGTCTTCCCCCTCCAGTTTCGCCAATAGTTCCGTCATAATCGTCATATTCATCGGCATATACTTTTGCAAAAATCGACTACTATTAGTTTCTTAAATCAAATCGTATCCGAAAATTAAAAGCCGAAATCGATTTTTTTTGGAAAAAGTTTTTAGATCGATAGTAATATCGATAGTCTTAGTTCGTCCGGTAATTTGGTAGGAATTATGTACCGTTAATAAAAACGATTTCTGTAAAAATCCTGCGGTTCCGGCTTACCGGTATCGCATATTCGGACTTACGCGGTATATTGTCTTGGGTAATTCGAAAAGGTGGTTTGGTACTAAATACTTTTTACCTAGTTATAGTACTAATATTTCCATTTTAGCCGTAGAAACGATCGAATAAGATTAGCAAGGGCTTGGAAAAATGACAGCCTTTTATACGCAGTTAAGGTTTACCGTTAAGGTTTGCCTTTAAAGTTTATCCTTAAAGTTTACCCCGCAAAGCTTAACATCTCCTGAGTTATATTGACTCTGCCGAACCAGCCAGCGGGCATAAGGTTCACCAGGGTCGAATATCGGCAACCACGCATTCGGCTTCAAAGTGAGGCTTTGTGGGATTAAGGTATCAATCTATCCTAACCGTGAAAACTATTAATCAGTCATCGTGTTCGAAGATACTGGGTATAGTATCTATCGTGCAAATTACATCGTGTAATAATTTTGTGTGTATTTGGCTCAGCCTGGAAAATAAGGCTTGAACCCATTCGACCTTGCATAATCCGGTAATTTATTTTTACCTTTAATTAACCTTATTTTTACCCTATATTTTATTATTAATTAATTATAGCTCAAAAAAATTAATACCTTAGTTATTTAAGCTTTTAAATTGTTGTTTTAGGCTGTATATACCTTCGAAAATAAGGATAAAGATAGTTTTTAGGGCCGTAGTTACGGCAAACGAGGTAGTTACTGCGGATTTCGCGGTAAAGGTTATGGTGGATATTGTAAAAGCAATTACCGTCGCCGTAACCGCCCGGGTTATTAATTTAGTTTAAGATAGTTTAACGCAAACCGCCTTTTTAATAAAAAGCGCAATAAAAACCGAAATACCGGGACTTATAAACAAAAAAGACACTTTATTAAAAATAATTAGAAATTTATAGAGGAGGCAGCTATAGCTACCGTAAATCTTAGCATCTGTAACGTAAAACCTAGAAAAAATAGGTTAAACTACACCAAGATAGAAACGGCTATATTGGAATTGACGACGAGGTTTACCTCGATAGTAATAACGAAAATATTAACCAGTAAAAAAAAAAAAAAAGGGTTAAAAATAAATGGTTATGTTTTAGTAGATAAATTCGTAAAAAAAGAGGATAATTCGTATTTCGCCTAAAGTATTATTTCCGACGGAAATATATTTAGGTTGTATTACGATACTTTTTTCAGTAAATAAAATAAGATAACGGTAAATAAAACCACCGAAATATTTACTTGCCGTTATTGCACGTAAGTATATAAGAATAAATCATTGTTTTTCGTTTATAATATATCTTAACAATATTAACGTATTATAACTGCTAAAATATTTAACGAAACTTTTAAAATATAAAAAGCAGACAACGACATAAATATTTTTATAATAAACAAAATTTATAATACGATAATCGTTAAACTTTTTAACCGTATAGGCCATTTTTACAGAATCTTTAAATATATTTATTATCGCATATATATAACGGTTGAAGACGATCTAAAACTGATAAACATTTGTTTTGATACAGGTTATATTGATATCTTGGCAAATAAAAGTTGGTTATAAGAATTCGACATTGACGTAAAAATATTTATATGTTAAAATATTAGGTTAAAGGATTCGAAGGTCTTATCGAACTTTCAAAAAAAGCTGTATTTATTTTTAAGATTTTAAATAGCATTCATAATATGTTTAAAACTGTAATATTCGAAATTAAGATATAATTAACTTTATTTTAAGCTTAATATATTTTTAGCTGCAAGATTTTCATTAATTATAGTATTATATTAAGTTAACGTCCTACACAAGCGAGCTGTACACATAAGCGAGCTGTACACTTTTTTATTATTTTAATTACTTAACTTTAGTCACTTATTTCTTAATAACCATAATATGGAACGGTTTATAAAAGAGGCGAGAATGAACCTAGCCGTTCAGGTTAAAAAACGAGACCCGAAACTTAGTTACAAAAAGCTTAGTTTTATTTATGAAGTTCCATTTACTACCTTAGGAACGCGAATAAAGGGCAAACGTGCCCGATTCGATACCGTCCCTAATTCGCGTAAATTAACGCTGACCGAAAAGAAATCCATTGTCGAAAGAATCCTTGACCTAGATGCGCGAGCGTTTCCTGTCCGACTTGAGCACGTTGAAGATATGGCCAATATACTGCTAGCCCAGCGCGTTACAGAACGCGTTGGAATTAACTGGGCGTCGAACTTTGTTAGACGGCAAAAAAAAATTTAGGTGCGTTTAAATCGGAAGATCGATTATTAACGAATTCTATGCGAAAATCCAGAAACATTTCGCAAATGGTTCGAGTTTATTCGGGTTATTATAGCAAAATACGGTATTGCAAAAGAGGATATTTATAACTTTGACGAAATTAAATTTTTAATGGGGTTTTTTATGGTAACGGGTATAGTAATTATTAGTGGCGAAAAAAGTGGAAAATTTAGATAAGAATAATAAGGGAATAAAAAACGGGTTATAGTTATTTAGGTTATTAATTTTCAAGGTTGGATTGTACCGAGATTTGTTATTATAACGGAGGAAAATTATTTTAGGTCCTGGTACTGCGATAACCTATTGCCAATAGCCGATTAGAAGATCGTATTAAGTAATAATAGCTGGATAATAAATAAATTAAGTTTCGAATGGATATAGCATTTTAATAAATATATTTAGACGCGTACGAAAGGTTCGAAACGTTTCCTTATCCTCGACGGCCACGAAAGTTCTATTCGATAAAATTCGAAAAATATTGCGTTAAAAATAATGATATTATGCTTTGTATACCTCCGTATTTTTCGTATCGGCTTTAATTTTTAATGTATTTTGTTTTTCTGTTTTGAAACCCGTTTATTTGCGGTATATCGAAGACTTAATGCGACGTTATTATATCCATATTGCTAAAGAAGATTTCCTCGCCGGCTTTTTTTCCTCGCCGGCTTTTACGATGCGTTCCAAGCTGCTATGACGTCCGATAGTATTAAATTTGGATTCGTAAAAGCTGGGTTTATTCCATTCGATTTTAATAACGTTTTTTCCGAATTGGAGGTTCCTTTAGTTGTACAATTAGGTCCACTTAGTTTCCGAACACCCTTAAAATATTACGAAAAATATTTATAAAACCGCAACGCCTCAGTATAAATGCATATAAAAATAAATCAATATATATTAATACTAGCAAATTCATATTAAAGCATTGCATTAATAATTTCTTTAAACGTTCTTGAATAAAAATATATTTAAGGTTTTCATATTTTGTATAGAAAAATAAATGTAAAACATTATTTATATATAATATATATAAGATAACTAATGCGTTTATCTTAAATAGGGTTCCAAATTATATAAGATGGAAAAGTTTTGTCTTAATTGAACGTAACTTATTATTTTTAATATTTTTTGGAAAATTGAATACAAAATAACGTCTTGTAATAAAAATCAAGTATAACATAGCGAAACCTTTATAAAACTTTCTCAAATTTATTTCATGACTTTACACGCATCGATCAATTGAATCCGTGCGCCCACCTGTTTCTTACCAAAACATACACGTTTCGCTTCGACTGTAATTATAAAAAGAAAATTGAAAAATTTAAACCAAATTTTTTCTGATATACATTTTCACTTGATAAATATATACTTGAAATAAAATATTAAGTTCCGTAATTAATATAAAATTATCAGCGATCAAAGTTTGATATAAGTACTATTTCATAGAACTTTAGTTTTTTACTATTTTAAATATTATTATACGGTAATATTCAAGCTATCAGTCGAAAATACTATAGGTAATAAGAGAGTTAATATTAAAAATAAATAAAGTACGTAATAATGAATATAACGAAATTATCCAGATATTTTTAGCATTTTATTTTTAATTGTTATAATAAAGTGGAAAGGGTATGTTTTGGTGAGAAATAGGTGGGCGCACGGATTCAATTGATCGATGCGTGTACATGGTGAGATTGAATTATCTTACAAAATTACGCGGTTATATATTCAAGAACAAAAAGGTTTAATATTTCTATGCCTTGTATTAAAATATAAATTAAAATTTATACTACACGATTAGAAACAAAATGTAAGTAAATTCATTATTCTCTTTTATCATATATTCGAACACAAATATTTATTCTCATATTATATGTTCGTATTAATAATAATTATATATCGTTATTTTGTTATATATCTACATAATTTTCAATGAAAATTTTAAATTTTTGAGTATTATTATGTTATAAATTCGTCGGTTTTCGATTAACTATATATGTAATTATTTATATTATTTTTTTACCACTGTATATAACTTATAAGTGTTGTGTTTTGGATTTTTAAATGTATTTAACATGATTGAATATGCTGTTCGGAAACTAAGTGGACCCGATTGTACCTACGCCGACCATCTTCCCGTTAACCTCCGCCGGTTCTATTCGTTTCCCGCCCGCGAAGACCTTTAGGAATATTAAGCAAGTAACGAGGTAAGGACGTTATTTGTAAAAAAAGATTAGAAATTAACAGGGTGGTTTGTTAAAACAAAAAATGGTTAAATTGGTTAATTTTTAAACTAGGAGTAACTTATTTCTTTTGTACGAAAATGTTTTTCTTCGGGGAAAAGCTGCCTAATTACGCGAAACGAACTATAATTTAAACAAACGTTTTTAAGAAGGAGGAATATTTATTATACAAAAGGGATAAGCTTTTTGGCCTAAAAAGAAGGGGATGGTAAAAAAATGTAGCTAATAGCAGCTGGAGGGGGTCGTCGTAAGAGGGTTGAAACCAAGAAACAGAAGTGTGGCGTCTGCGGCAAGTTCGTGCATAATGCGCGTACTTGTGACGAAGTTGTAAATACGTTTAGCGAAGAAGAATTTGATTGATTTTAATTAATGCGATGTGTTGTTGTTGAGTTATTTGAATTTGTTGTCGTGGATTGCTAAAAAGTGTACAGTTCGCTTGTGTGTATAGCCCGCTTCTGTGATACGTTACTTTAATAAAATAGTAATTTATACGTTTTGCGGAAATATCTAAGTATTTATAAAGGTTATATAAAAACCGAAGCCCGTTTAAAAACGGGTTTTAACCGTCGCGAATACGGTTATTCCGCCTTATTTAATAATAACGGTACTCGTTTTTTGTACGGATTTCTTTAAGTTTAATAAATAAAGGTCTGAAAGGAATTATGCCTTTATTGCGGAATACGAAAACGTCATTAACATTATTATTTCGGCCAAAGCGTCGAAAGCGATTTTTAAAAAGAAATTTTATACGTCCGAATTTATACAGTTACGAAAAAAGATAGGGTTTAGCAGAATTAAAGATAATAATAAGGAAGGTTATTTTTTACGACGTAAGAAAAAAGTATTTTTCGTATAAATAGCTGCCGTATTAAATACGAAAAAAGATAACGTTAAACGGACGGATATTAAAATTAAAGATTTGGTATTTTTATAGGAATTCGAAATTATTGATAAAATTATATACGTTATGTATTTCGCGGAAGCGATTAGCAGAAACGTATAAAACGCGGTATGCGGTAATGAAATTAAATTCGGAAAAACGGCTTTATTGCTTAAAGTAAACCGTTCCGACGATGTATTAAAGATAATTACCGAAAAAAGCGTAACCTCCCACATAAGCGAGTCGCGTATACAAGCGAATCGCACAGTCCTTAGCACCTCGCAACAGCGAGTGCAAATAACTCAACCACAACACATCAAATTAGTTCAAATTAATCGTATTCTTTTTCGCAAGACGTATCTATAGCTTTTTAGCAAGTGCACGCATTATATCAAACCCTGTTGCAGACGCCATATTGCCATTTTTTCTTCTTAACCCGCTAGCAACCGACTACTTCCTAACGCGTCCAAGCTAATATTACCTCTATTTCGAACGACCCAAAGCCTACCGACTAGATAACCATTTTCGACCGAATTCTTAACCCAAATACGCAAGCATTTCTTATTCGGCTTTAATACGTTAAAGATATACGTCGGAAAACGTGTTATAAGACGCGTCGAAAGCGCGTTGGAGGGCGTATTGGGGGGCCCGTGCGAGGCGTTTCGCGGAGCGTACAGCAGAGCGTATGGTAGGCGTATGGCAGGGCGTAACGCAACAACTCGATATTTACGCAACTAAATGATTAAAACAAACGTTTCGCAGAAAGATGAATACTTGCTATATAAGATAAACAGGTTCTTTTACCCAGCAGAAAGGTCGTGGCAAAGAATTGCTGTTAACAGCTGGTAAAGTTAGTCGGTTGCGGTCGGCTTAAGAAGAAAAAATGGCAATCTGGCGTCCGCAATAGGCCTCAATATAATGCGTGCATTTGTTGAAAAGCTGCAGAGATAATTAGCAAAAAAGCATTCGATTGATTGGAATTAATTCGATGTGTTATGGTTGAATTATTTGGGTTAGTTTTTGCGAGGTACCAAGAACCGCGCGACTCGCTTGTGTGTGCGACTCGCTTGTGTGGGACGTTATTTATATATAAAATGCGGAATTAACCTTAGCGTAACGTTTTAAGAAAGGTTTAAAGGCGAAAAAGGTTTAGCGAACGAAAAATATCGTATAAATATTAAAGAAAAATAAGATAGGTATTAATTTAGTCGAAGGATGGCAAAATTAAATTAAGTTAACGCTTTTTTATGTGTTAAGGATTTAGAACCGGAAATTTTTAAACGAAAGGTTAGACGAAATGTACATGTTGGGCAGAATGAATTAAATAAATAAATTTATACTTTTCGGTTGTTTAATTTTTATCGTTTAATGTACGGTAAAAAATATTTGTAAAAAAAGAGTTGTCGCCGAACTAAAAACGTTAAATAAGATGACGGTATTTAACGCGTATTTTTTGCTTATTTAAATCTTTATGTTTAAAGAAATAAAAAGGTATAAATATGCCGCCGTATTAAATTGTTTTCAATTTTTCTATTAATTACTTATTTATAAAAAACATAAAAATAGGACCTTTTCTTTCCAAGGTTTCAAAATTTTAAATATAATTTTTATAAGATTCCGAAATAACTTAATATACGTTTAACATTTTATAGACCGTATTTCTCGAAACGTAAACGGTTTTGCCGTTATTTATATAAACGACATAATTATTTTTAACAAAGCAGTAACGTCCCACACCACCGAACGGCGCACACCACCAAGCGGCGCACTTCTTGACAGTCCGCAACAATCAATACAAATAACTCAACCACAACACCTTAAATCAACTCAAATCAATTGATTATTGCTATTCCTTCCTACCAACCTATATGCGACCGATTACTTTCAGCAGCTATTGGCAGCAATTCTTTACCACGACCTTTCCGCCGGCCAAAAGGATTCGTTTATCTTATATAACAAGTATTTCTTTTTCTGGAAAACGGTTGTTTTAATCGTATAATTACGTAAGTCTCGAATTATTGCAAAGTTAAGTCCGACACGCCCTGCTATACGCCCCGCGAAACGCCCCGCAACGCCCCTTAACGCGTTCCCCAACGCGCCTCCCAACGCGCCCTTTAACACGTCCACAATACGTTCCTCGACGTATTTTGCAACGTATATCTAACGCATTGAAGCCGGACAAAAAATGCTCCCGTATTTAAGTTAAGAATTCGGTCGAGGATAATTATCTAATCGGTCGGCTTTGCGTCGTACGAAATGAGGGTAATATTGGCTTAGACGCGTTAAAAGATAGTCGGTTGCGAGCAGATTTGGGGAGAGTAATGGCAATATGGCGTCCGCAATAAGCCTTGATATAATGCGTGCACTCGTCGAGAAGCTGTAGACATAGTTAGCAAAGAAGCATTTAATTGATTTAAGTTGATTTAAGGTGTTATGGTTAAGTTATTTGGATTGATTGTTGCGGACTGTCAAGAAGTGCGCCGCTCGGTGGTATGCGCCGTTCGGTGGTGTGGGACGTTAAATAATTACGTTAAATACGTTAAAATAGTTCTGGATATATTTGAAAAAAAAGGCTTAACTTTGGCGTTTCTTAAATCTTTCGTTAGTTATACATCCGCCAAATTTTTCGAGTTTAAATAAACGGTTTCGGTTTATTTGTAACCCAAAATCGTATATAAACTGTTACGGCTGCACCATACCGTTGCACCAGGGGCAAAAGATTGGCGGAATGATCGCAATTGTGGCAATCATTCTGGTGCTTGCAGCTGCATATATACTGGAGCTGTCACGGTACTCCAATCCGTAACACTATGCCCCTCCTCCAGTGGCTTGGTCCCCAAGCCACGAGGACATCTGCCGCGACTGCGGCGCAGCTGCCCAACCCCCAAGGTCTACCCCGCA
>QJNY01000830.1:0-22244 GCA_004155945.1 Monosporascus sp. mg162
AAACTGTCGTCTTAACGGTACATAATTCGCACAAAATTACCGGACGGGCTAAAACCATCGACACCACTATCGATCTCAAAAATCTTTCCCAAAGTGATCGATTTCGATTGTTAATTTTCGGATACGATTTGATTCGCGAAAATAACGAAAATCGATCTTTGCAAAAATATATAACGGAAAATATGACGATCATAAGCAAAGTATTAGCGAAACTGAAAGGGGAACTAAAAGGGAAAGGCGGTAACCGGCTTAACAACTTCGAAATTCAGATTATGGAACGATGCATGGAGGACTACGAGCGATAATTTGCCCGGCTGCTCCGGATTGCGAAAACCGTCCAGAATTTCGACAAGAATCGACGCGGATAGGAACGGGACAAGGCAGTCTGCGAAAGGGATGGGTTTAGTAAAGCCTAGGAATTAAGGTAGTAATCTATCATTTTATCCAATTTTGTCTACACGGTCACGTCTCCTCTAGGGAGAATTAATTACTAAAATAAAAGATTATTTATAAAAAGCAAAATGGTTTACTATTATCGATTTTCGAAATAATTATAATATAATTCGGATTAAGGAAAGATACAAATAAAAATTAACTTTTAAAACGAAATATAACTTATACGAATATTTAATTACCTTTATGGAATTAACTAACGTACCAGCAATTTTCCAACGGATAATAAATTACGTATTAAAAAAAATACCTGGATATTTTTATTATTTGCTACCTCGACGATATTTTTATTTATTCGGAAACGAAAAAAAAACACGAAAAATATATTTATCAGGTTCTACAGGCGCTACAAAACGCCAAACTTTTAATTAATACCGAAAAAAACTATTTCCACTAGCAAAAAATCGAATTCCTAAAATATATTATTACGCCAGAATAAATTCGAATAAACTTTAAAAAGTTATCAACAGTTAAGGATTAAGCATAACTTATTAATATTAAGGAAATATAAATATTTCTTGGATTCGCCAATTATTACCGACGATTCATACGTATTTTCAGTAAAATAGTTATTCTATTAACGGAACTTATTAAAAAGGACAAACTATTTAAATAAACTTTAAAAAAAGAGACAGCTTTTTAGCAAATTAAAGACGCCTTTACCAGCGAACCAGTATTGATTATATACGACCTAAAGCAACCAGTTAAGTTAAAAACCGATATTTCGGATTATACCTTAAAAATTATAATTAAATATCGAAACGATTAAAAAAATTTTACCTTATTATGTTTTGTTTTTATAAGTTATATAAAGCCGAATTAAATTACCTTATTTACGATAAAAAGTTCCTAATTATTATTAACGCTTTTAAGGAATTTAAGGATTACCTTAAAGGTAATATATACCAAATTAAGGTATATGCGGATTACAAAAACATTATATATTTTTCTACGATGCAAAAACTTATCGGAAAAAAGTTACGTTACGTAAAAAGCTTTTTTAAATTCGATTACCTTATTATCCATCGAAAAGGATTAAAAAATGGCAAAGCAAACGTATTTAGCAAACGACCTAACCTGGAAAAACCTAAGGTTAAAATATAGCAAATAATTTTCGATATTATACCCGAAAAATACTTAAAACAACGACGAATTGCTACGATACGAACAATATCAGCTAATATATATTAATACATCTACTAATATAATACCAATTAATTAATAAAGTACCAAACAAACAAAATATAGGTACCCGAAAACCTATAAAAGAACCTAATACGGGATATATACGAATACCCGGTATATAAATACTTAAGGATTTATAAAACCCTAAAATATTTGTAACGAACATATTACTTTTTTAAGATAAAAACTATAGTATAAAATGTAATACGATAATGCGATATTTGCGCTAAAATAAAGGTACGACGACATAAACCTTACGGAAAATTACAACTATTACTAGTCGTTAAGCAACTATAGGATTCGATTATATTTAATTTTATTATTAAGCTTCCTTTATTAAAAGATTTAATTATAGAAATACATTATAATAACATTTCCGTAATCGTTAATCGATTTACGAAAATTTTTTATTTCTTACCTTATAATAAGAATACCGAGATAAAGCAACTTACATACATTTTCCTTAAATATATTTTAAGTACTTATAAACTTTTAACGGAAATTATTTCGGATAAAAGTACCATTTTTATTTCGAAATTTTGGCAAAATTTAATAATTTAACTTAAATTAAATCATAAATTATTTAACGTATTTAAACCTTAAATAAACGAATAAACAGAAAGAATTAATTAAACGTTAAAAACGTATTTACGATATTATATTAATTACGAACAAAATAACTAGGTCGAAAAGTTATTAATTGCATAATTAACTTATAATATTAACTATTACAAAAGCATTAAAACGATATCAGCAACTGCTAATTTTAAGTTTATACCCGAAATTTACCGAGATTTACATAAGGATGGATTAACTAACGTTAAAGCAATTTTTATTTTAAAATAATTAAAACAACTGTAACATGCCACACCATTGAACGGGCCAAACCATTGAACGGACCAAAATCCCACACTTCGCAACAACTAATCTAAATAACTCAACCACAACACATCCAATTAATTCCAATCAATCGAATACTTCTTTGCTAACTGTCTCTACAGCTTCTCGACAAATGCACGCATTATATCAAGGCTTGTTGCGGACGTTATGTTGTCATTTCCCCCACCCAACCTGCCCGCGACCGATTACCTTTTAACGCGTCTAGGCCAATATTACCCCTAATTCGTACGACCCAAAGCCGACCGACTAAATAACTATTCTCGACCGAATCCTTAACCCAAATACGCAAGCATTTCTTGTCCGGCTTTAATACGTTAAAGATAAAGGTCGGAAAACGTATTATAAAAGGCATTAGGAGTACGTTGGGAACGCGTTAGAGGGGTATGGAAGGTCCGTGCGGGGCGTGTAGCAGGGCGTGTAATAAGTCGTATAACAGGGCGTATCGGACTTGATTTCGCAATAACTTGGAACCTATACAATTAGATGATTAAAACAAACGTTTCCTAAAAAAAGGAATACGTGTTATATAGGATAAATAAGTTCTTTTAGCCAGCAGAAAGGTTATGGCAAAGAATTGCTGCTAATAGCTGCTGAAGTTAGTCGGTCGCGGTCGGCTTAGAAAGAATGAATGGTAATCTGGCGTCCGCAACAAGCCTTGATATAATACGTGCACTTGTCCGGAAACTGTAAAGACAGTTAGCAAAGAAGTATTCGATTAATTGGAATCGATTTAAAGTGTGGTGGTTGAATGATTTGGATTGATTGTTGCGAGGTGTGAGATTTTGGCCCGTTCAATGGTTTGGCCCGTTCAATGGTATGGTACGTTACGTAAAAATAAAATCAAAGCTTAATTTTGTACGTAACCAAATAAGCAAATATTATAACCAAAAAAGGTTAAAAAAATTAACTTTTTCGGAAAAGGAAATGGTTTACTTAGTTACCAAAAATATTTAAATTAAAAGGCTAAACAAAAAATTCGATTTTAAATATATCGACCTATATAAAATCGCTAAAAAAATTTTAAAAAATAACTATAAATTAAAGCTACCGCCGAAGGTTAAGCTTTATCCAAGTTTTCATATTTTCTTATTAAAGTTAACAGCAGATATAATTAAAGTTAATACGGAATAAAACGAAAAGATTATAAAGGATATACCAATTTATAAGGTAGAAAAAATACCGGATATACGCAAAAAAAAAAGGATTTACCTAACACCTAAGTAAGTGGAAAAATTACTTAAATTCCGAAAATACCTGGAAACCCGCGAAAAACCTTACGAATGCCTAACGTTTCTTGAAAAATTTTCACCAGCAACGCCGGAAGCGCCAGAATTAAGAATACTTTAATTTAAGTTACTAAAGGAAGGCCAATCGGCGGGCAGGGAAATTTGCGCAGACGTAACCTTGGCTTCCAGCTGTTATTGCTTTCGTTCCAAACGTTCGAATTCCTTTATTGCCTCCGCACCTTAAATATTCCGACGTAATATTTCGACCCTGCGGCAACGCAAGATTTTGCGCAGTTTTTGAAGGCGATCGATTTTATTGGCGGCGGAACGAAAGGCATTTCGCGCCCGTTTTTTTTCCCGTTCCAGTCGTTCTTTTTTATCCAAAAGTCGTTAATGTTCAAAAACGGAAGGACTAAATAAATCGCAAAAATTACCATGTTTAACGTAATAAGAGCATTTCCTAAAATTAGGATACGCTTTGCAAACTTTTGATTTGGATTTGTAACGGGAACAGGAAATATTGGAAGACATATTAAAACCAAAAAAAACTAATTCGTTTTGACAGAATTAAAGCGTTATTACGCTTGCGAAATCTTTGTTTTTCGATACGACTTGATATAACGGTTAGATAACAGAAAATGAAAAAAAAAAGGGGGAAAGTTACTTACCAAACGAATGCGACAAACAAATTAATCTTTAAAGGCAAAGATTTTGGAAAGGGGGAGATCGTATTATGGCTAAAGGCTTTAGCTCGATTAACGGACGGTCGGAGGTTATGGGATATATTTCCGATGTGGGTTATAAGTTATGTAACTAGCTTAAAAGTTTTAAGGTACTTAGCGTTTTAAGCCCCTTGAACCAGTAAGGGCCGGCTTAAAGGGCTTAACGGGCTTAAAGGTTTAAGCCGCTTAAGTACCTTAAGCCAAAACTAATATATATACATTTATTATTTCCTATAGTTTAGGCTAGATAGTACCAGCTTGCAATTACAACTTGGTTACCCAGATCTACATTTGCTATTATCAGACGTAACTATCGCTTCATTGCTTAGATTCCCACGATACCATTGCCAACATAAACCGTACGACTAGGTTTAATAGTTGGTTAAGCTCATAGCCGTCACAAGAACGCGTTGGAGTTAATTGAGCGTCGAACTTTGTTAAACGGCAAAAAAAACTTAAAACGCATTTAAATAGGAAGATCGATTATTAACGGATCCTATCCGAAAATCCAGAAACGTTTCGCAAGTAGTTCGAGCTTATTCGGGCTATAATCGTAAAGTACGGCATTACAAAAAAGGATATTTATAACTTCGACGAAATTGGATTTTTGATAAGGCTTCTTATAATAACGAATATAATAATTACTAATGCCGAAAAACGCAAAAAACTTAAATAAACGTAATAACTGAATAAAAATTAGGTTATAATCATTTAAGTTATTAAATTCCAGGGTTAAGCTATGCCGCTATTTGTTATTATAACGGGAAAAAATTATCTTAAGTCCTAATACCGCGACAACTTACTGCCAGCAGCCGATTGGAAAATCGCATTAAGTAATAATAGCTGGATAATAAATAAATTGGGTTTCGAATAAATCCAGCATTTTAACAAGCATATTCGGACGCGTACGAAAAGTTCGAAACGTTTCCTTATCTTCGACGGCCACGAAAGCCATTATTCGATAAAATTCGAAAAATATTGCGCTAACAACCACATTATTACGCTTTATATGCCCGCGTATTCTTCGTATCGGCTTTAACCTTTTGATGTATTTTTTTTTTAAAAAACGCGCTTATTTGCGCTATATCGAAAACCTAATGCGACGTTATTATATTTACATTACTAAAAAAGATTTCCTTGCCGGCTTTTACGACGCGTTTTAAGCTGTTATAACGTCCGATAACATCAAATCTAGATTCGCGAAAGCTGGTCTTGTTCCATTTAATTTTAATAACGTTCTTTCCGAATTGGAGGTTCCTCCAATTATGCCTACGCCGACCGTCTTCCTGTTAACCTCCGCCGGTTCCATTCGTTCCCCGCCTGCGAAAACCCCTAGGGATATTAAGGAAATAACGCGGCAATTACGTAATTTGTAAAAAAAGATTAAAAACTAACAGAGTAGCTCGTTAACTAAAATAGCTAAATCGGTTTATCTTTTAACCAAAAGTTACTTACTAGTTCTATACGAAAATGATCTTTTTCGGAAAAAAGCTGCTCAATTGCGCGAAACGAACCACATCTTAAGCAAACGTCGTAAAACCAAAAACAAACGTCTTTAAAAAGGAAAAACATTTACTATACAAAAAGAACAAGCTTTTCTGGCTTAAAAAGAAAAAGGTAATAAAAATATGCAACTAACAGCAGCTAGAAAGGGTCGTCGTAAAAGGACTAAGACCAAGGAACGAAAATGTAGCGTTTGCGGTAAGCCTGGACATAATGCGCGTACTTATATAAAAGTTGTAAATACGTCTAGCAAAAAAGAATCCGATTAATTTAAATTAATGCGATATGTTATTGTTAAGTTATTTAAATTTATTATTGCAAAGTGCTAAAAAGTATCTCGCTTATATGTGTGTCTCGCTCATATATGTGGAACGTTAACTATTATTATAAGTACTAGAAATTATTTAAGATATTTATATATCTAGGAATTTTATATATAACGTTATACGTTAATAAAAAATTAAAAAATATAACGTACGTAATAAATTTTAATATAATATATAACTATATTTATTTGAAAATTATAAATACAGTTTATAAAATAATACCATTAACGTGCTACACAAACGAGCTGCGCGTACAAACGAGCTGCGCGGACTTCAACACTTCCTAACAACCAATGCAAATAACTCAACCACAACACATCAAATTGCTTCAAATCAATCGAATACTTCTTTGCTAACTGTCTCTACAGCTTCTGGACAAGTGCACGCATTATATCAAGGCTTGTTGCGGACGCTATATTGCTATTCCTTCCTGCTAACCCGCCCGCAACCGACCAACTTTAACAGCTGTTAACAGCAATTCTTTGCCACAACCTTTCTGCTAGCTAAAAGAACTTGTTTATCATATATAACAAGTATTCATCTTTCTGGAAAACGTTTGTTTTAATCGTATAATTACGTAGGTCTCGAGTTATTACAAAATCAAGTCCGACACGTCCTGCCATACGTCCCGCCACACGCCCCGCGAAACGCCCCGCACGGACCCTCTAACACGCCCTCCAACGCGCTTTTAACGTGTTCTATAATACGTTTTCCGCCGTATATCTTCAACGTATTAAAGCCGGACAAGAAATGCTCGCGTATTTGGGTTAAGGATTCGGTCGAAAATAGTTATCTAGTCGGTTAGCTTTGGGTCGTACAAAATGGGGGTGATATTAGCTTAAACGCGTTAAGAGGTAGTCGGTCGCATATAGGTTAGATGGAAGGAATGGCAACATAACATCCGCAATAAGCCTTGATATAATGGGTGCACTTGTCCAAAAGCTTAAGATACGGTCCGCGAAAGAGAATATGATTGATTGGAATTAATTTGATGTGTTGTGGTTGAGTTATTTACATTGATAGTTAGGAAGTGTTGAAATCTGCGCAGCTCGTTTGTACCCGCAGCTCGTTTATGGCACGTTAATTAAAATTTAATTCGTTTGTTTATGTAATTTACTTATATATATACAAGGTCGAATAGGTTCAAGCCTTATTTTCTAGGCTGAGCCAAATATACGGAAAATTATTATACGATGTAATTTGCACGATAGATATTATATCCAGTATCTTCGAACACGATAACTGATTAATGCTTTTCATGGTTAGAATAGATTGATATCTTAGTTCCATAGAGCCTTACTTTGAAGCCGATTGTTGGGCTTCCGTAAGTATGCAATTTCTCGATTGATGTCGGCTTGGAAGGTTTATATGCGTAGTTGCCGATAAGCTTCGACCCTGATAAACCTTATGCCCGTTAGCTGGTTCGGCAGGGTTAGATAATATGATTTAGAAGATGTTAAGCTTTGCGCGGTAAATCTTAAAGATAAACCTTAACGGTAAACCTTAAGGATAAACCTTAAAAGCAAACCTTAATGGTAAACCTTAACTACGTTATGCTGGGTATAAAAGGCTGGTATCTTTTTAAGCCTTTGCCAGTTTTACGGCTCGATCGTTTTTACGTTACCTTTTCGAGTTATTTAAGATAATATGCCGCGCAAGTCCGGATATGCGATACCGGTAATCTGTAACCGCAGGATTTCTATAGAAACTGTCGTATTAACGGTACATAATTCGTACAAAATTACCGGACGAGCTAAAACCATCGACACTATTATCGATCTAAAAAATCTTTTCCAAAGTGATCGATTTTAGCTGTTAATTTTCGGATACGATTTGATTCGCGAAAATAACGGGAATCGATTTTTGCAAAAATATATAGCGGAAAGTATAACGATTATAAGCAGAGTATTGGCGAAACTGGAAGGGAAATTGGAAGGAGAAGGCGGTAACCGGCTTGGTAACTTCGAAGTTCAGATTTTAGAACGATATATGTTAAAGGATTACGAGCGATAGTTTGCCCGGCTGCTCCGGATTGCGAAAACCGTCCAGAATTTCGACAAGAATCGACGTGGATAGGAGCGGGACAAGGCAGTCTGAAGTCGCCTTGGAGTGAGACGCCTGTAAAAGGGATGGGTTTAGTGAAGCCTAGAAATTGAAGTAGCAATTTATCATTTTATCAAATTTTGTCTATACGGTTACGTCTCCTCTAGGAAGAGTACTTATATTTATAAAACATTATTTAAAATTAAACCGTATATTTATTTAAGCTGCAAATTTATGTAATATATTATATTAATATTATTTTGATGTTAGAAAATTTAAACATAAATAATAATTATAAATAAATATTATAAAAATCTTTACTGGGTTATAAGGGTTTATATTTATTTGTACAAAGCTATATTACCTTGTATATAGTTTATTTGCCTTTATCTGGGCCTTTGCGGATTGTATAACCTTTAGTACTGCCATTCCAGCCTTAAAAACATGATTTTTTGGGGTATTAATTCTTGTAACGCCTGCCTAAACCCTATATAACCCTGTGTAACTCTGTGCGACCCCGTGAAAGCCTGTATAACCCCGTCCAAGCTCTTTTAACCTTTATACTCGGCGGCGCTTCTTAATAAAAGACGGAAAGAACGCCAGATTTTTTCTATTATTAAGTTTTAACTTTGTACTAGTTAATTATCTACTTAAGCTAGCGCGTAGTAACCCTTTTAAGCATCTTTTAAGTAATAGTCGGTTATATATTATCGCTTTCGTTCTCGTTTTTACCTATATTAGTTAATGTAAATCCGTATAAGCTTATACAGGGTTAATTATATACTTATTAAGCTTAGCGAAAGCAGAACCCTTTTTATTAATATACAACTCGTAATTATAGGCTTGCGAGGAATATTGATAGCATTATTAAAAACCTTTAAAAACTTCTGTACCGAATAAACGGCAAGTTTTAAATGGTTCTTTGTTACGCGGGTTTATATTGGTTAATTCGGGTTCGTACAACCTTATATCAGTTTATATAAGGTTTACTTTTACAATTTTTATAAATGCGGTTATTAACATTTTCGAGCGCTATATACGCAGTTACGGCGTACTTCTGCTGGGTACGCTTAAGCTTAATTGAGGTTATAACCAAACTGCTAATATTATCGCGGTATATTAAAAGGTTAATTAAAGTTTCCAGGTCCTGTACGGCTTCGTTAATTTCTGTATAACTTCGTACCGCTCTATATAACTTTATACTTACCTTATTATCCTTGAATTAGTTTCGTACTTATACCTTTTTAACGAAACGCAACTTATTAAATGCCTTTTTAGATTTTTTAAAATTATCTTCGTTAACGTACGGCTTATTAAGCGTATTTAATTCGGTAATAGGTGTTTTTTTGAATTTCCAGTAAAATAGCTTTTTCATTATCTTAATTAGATTTATACAAGCCTGTAAAAGCCTATAAACGTTTATTTACCTTTGTTCGTATCCGTACGCGCCTTAAATAATAGGTTTAACTTATTTTAGTAATGTTACATTTTGTAACGCCTTTAGTTAACCCTGTATAACCCTGTACAAGCCTGTACGAGCCCGTATATTCTGTTTCGCCGGATATACAATAAACATAAATAATTAAATGTTATGGCCAAAGGCCTTGGCTCGATTGACAGACGGTCGGAGGTTATGGGACACATTTCCGATGTAAGCCTCAAATGACGTAACTGGCTCAAACTAGCTTAATATGTTTGATTGGATTAATAAGGGCTTAACGCCTTAAGCCGGTTAAGCTAGGATAATAGCTTAAAGGAATTTAATAAATTTAAAAAGGGTTGCTTATTATAATTAAGTTTAAGTCGGTTTAAGTTTATTAAGCCAAGATTAATATATATATACTTATTATTTCTTATAGTTTAAGTTAAATAATACCAACTTGCAATTATAACTTGGTTACCTAAATTTATATTTGCTATTATTAAACGTAATTATCGTTTTATTGCTTAAAGTTTTACGATATTACTGTTAATATAAATCGTAGGCCTAAATTTAATAATTAGTTAAGCCTATAACCGTTATACGTTGCAAGCTTTTATTTAGTAATACCGTTAAATTTTAAGTAATATTTAATATTATTAAAATATCGACAAGCGCCGAAGTTACCGTTTTTACCCTTACTTAATAATTATAAAAACGCGTCCAGTAGCTTAAGGCATATATTTAGCAGTTTATTACTTAAGCCGCCGCCTTAATCGATTCGGTATTAGCAACCGTTACCCTAAAACTTAAGGTTAAGAAACCCGAACCTTACGATGGTACAGGAAGCGTTTAAGGCTTTTTAATCCCGGCCAAAGTATATCTACGATTGGAAAGAATTAAAGGCAACGCCGATAGAATCCTTATTCTTGTAAAATTCCTTAAAGGGAACGCTTTAAATTAATTTAAACTTACCTTGCGAAATTACTTGGAAAATACGGAAAACGATTAAGAAATAATTACTAAAAAGATTTTCGAAAGTTACGTTAACTTCGAACAAAAATTTAAGGATAATTTTGATAACCCGGATGCAAAACGAAAGGTTGTATAAAACCTTTTATAGCTTAAATAAAAAGGATTAGCTTTTAAATACGTTATTAAGTTTAAGAACTTTATGTTTAAGGCAGGATGGGTCGACGATGAAGACGATACCCTAATCGACGTCTTTTACAAAGGATTAAAGGACGATGTTAAAGACGAAATTATCAAAATCGAACGATTTAACGTATTCGATAAATATATTGCGGAAGCTGTGAAAATCGATAATCGATAGTTTAAACGACGATAAAAACGACGTAAATAATTCGCCTTACGGTCCAAATTTTAAGGAGTTAATTAAAGCCGAAAACGTTTTACGTTTTCCATTTTTTATAGAATTTAACTAGGGTTTATGGAATTAAGGGCTATTCAGTTAAAAGATAAAAGATCCGTTACCTGTTATAACTGCAGTAAGCCCGGATATATTACGTAAAAATGCAAAAGCCCGAAAAAGGTATATTAAGTTTTAATCCTTAAAAACCAGCATAAAAAGGAACCTGGCGACCGAAAAACGATTAATATAATTCGCGCTAAAAATAACGATAACCCTTTACTTAAGGTGTAACAGGGAATAAGAGAAGCGAAAAAGCTAGCCCAAATAAAAGTTAAAAAGGTTAAAAAAACCAGAATTACTGGATCTATTATTACCTAGTGGCTATAAAAGCACGAAGGATGGAAAGAGCTGAACGACGATAAGCCATTTACCCGTATATAATAGAAACGGCAACCAAAAAACAACCAGTTAATGCATAGTTAAAGGAATACCGAAGATAGGACGAAAATCTGTACTTAGGAAAACCCGATCGGTACGGAAAGCTTTATGCGGTTAGCTGTCGACGACCGCAATGCGAAGTATACGAGGACGAAAAAGAATATATCGTACGACGAATTATGCGCCTATAGCGATAAGGTTTCGATTTTAAGAATCGAACTGGAAGTAATCTTAAGTATTAAAGGTGGTATCGTTATATACGAGAAAGCGTAATAATGGAAAAGATCGACGAGCTGGCAGTTACCAGGAGTTAGCTAAAAGGTAAATATTGTTTTGCATATAAACCTTAATGTTATTATAAATAATGTAATTACTAAATATAAAAAATTTTAATTTAAAAAAAAATAGAAAAATACTGCTAAAAAATAATTACCGATTTACAAATTTAGTTAGCTTTTACGGAAGATTTAGAAAAGCGATTAGTTATATAAAAAGAAATTCGCTTTTTTTCGAATTGGAAAACCTTAAATCCAAAATATATTACCAAAGAAACGTTTAAAAACCAAGTAAAATATTTAACAGTAACGTTACGCCGGCAAAAGCAGTAATTAAAATAAATTTAAAACGAAAATAAAAGATTTGGAAAAAAAATTTAGCAATTCGAAAATAACCTAAAAGATTTAAGTTACTTATAATAAGGCCTTAAGTTAGTAGAAATAAAGGTGGACAGCAATATTTTAGGAAGGTTTTAAATACGATGCGAATAATACGAAAGAAATTTATAACGGTATAAGTACGAATTAAAAATAAACGATATACCGTATTTATGGATTACGACGTAACAAAAGGTAATTATATTACCCCAGAAGTAATTAACGAGTTATAATTATTATGGAAAAATAAAAAATACTTTTATAAAATCGAAAACGTTAAAGGTTAAATATTTAATTACGACGATAAATAGGTTCGATATAAGATTAATTACTTTAAGACTTTTATTAAAGGAAAAAGATAAATTATTAGTTTCGACGTTATCGCTATCGAAGATTTCGATTTAATCTTAGGTTTATTATGGTTGAAATAGTATAACCCGGTTATTAATTAAAAAACTTGCGAAATAAATTACGATTTATTTTTTAACGATGAGCTAAACGACGAAAGATTTTAATATTCGATCGATAAAGTAAACGAATATAGGCATAAAAAAACGGCAAAAACCTTATTACTTAAAAACATAGGGCATATTAAAGAAAAAAGGTATAATCGAAAAATACGATATATTATTATTAACCTTAAAGTAAAATTTAAGTAAAGAAATAACGATTTAAAACGACCGCCCGAAAAGTTACCAAAATAAATAACTAAAGTAGTTTTACAGTATTACAAATACGATAAGTTATTTAGTAAGAAATTTAATACCAAATTGCTAAAATATAACGAATAAAATTACGAAATAATTTTTAAAGATAATAAAAGTACCGCTTTTTATCCGATTTACAACTTAAACCATGCAAAATTATACGTATTTCGCGATTATTTCGAAAATAAGTTTCGAAAAAGATGGATTCGACGTTTTAAATTATTAACTAAATACCTTATATTTTTTATACCGAAAAAAGGAAGGAAGTTTCGATTAATGGTAAATTATCGACAACTTAACGATATTACCGTTAAAGATAAAACGCCGTTATTACTAATTATTAAAATAAAAATTTGCCTGTAAAAAACAAAATAATTTATAGTTATCGATTTTCGCAATAACTATAACATAATTCGGATTAAGGAAAAATACGAATAAAAAATAACTTTTAGGACGAAATACGGCTTATACGAATATTTAGTTACCTTTATGGAATTAATTAACGCACCAGCGACCTTTTAACGAATAATAAATTATATGTTAAAAAAATACCTGGATATTTTTGTTATCTGCTACCTCGACGACATTCTTATTTACTTAAAAACGGAAAAAAAGAACGAAAAACATATTTATTAAGTTTTATAAATGTTACAGGACGCTAAATTTTTAGTTAATACTGAAAAAAACTATTTTTATAAACAAAAAGTCGAATTTTTAAGATATATTATTACGCCAGAATAAATTTGCATAAATCTTAAAAAGTTATTAGCAGTTAAGAACTAAGTATAACTTATTAACGTTAAAAAAATATAAGCATTTTTTGGATTTGCTAATTATTATCGACGATTTATACGTAACTTTAGCAAAATGGCTATGTTATTAACGGAACTTACAAAAAAAAAATTATTTAAATAGACTTTAAAAAAATAACTTTCCAGCAAATTAAGAATACTTTTACCAGTAAACCAGTATTAATTATATACGACCTAAAGCGATTAGTTAAGTTCGAAACCGATATTTCGAATTACGCCTTAAAAGCTGTAATTAAATATTACAACGATTAAGGAAAACTTTACCCGATTACGTTTTATTCTTATAAGTTATACGGAACCGAATTAAATTACCCCATTTACGATAAAGAATTCTTAATTATCGTCAACGCCTTTAAAAAGTTTAAACATTATTTTAAAGGCAACATATACCAAATTAAGGTATATACGGATTACAAGAATATTATATACTTCTTTACAATACGAAAATTTGTCAGAAAATAATTACGTTACGTAAAAAGCCTTTCTAAATTTGATTACGTTATTATTTATCGAAAAAAATCAGAAAATGGCAAAACGGACGTATTTAATCAATAATTTAACCTGGAAAAACCTAAAGTTAAAATATAATAGATAGTTTTCGATATTATACCCGAAAGATATTTAAAACAGTAACGAATCGTTATAATACGAACGATACCAGCTAATATAGATTAACATATTTAATAATATAACGCTAATTAACTAGTAAAATACCAAACAAATAAAATACAGGTACCCGAAAACTTATAAAAGGATTTGATACGGGATATATACGAATACCCGGTATATAAATACTTAAGGATTTATAAAATTTTAAAACGCTTATAACGAATATATTACTTTCCTAAAATAAAAACTACAATATAAAAGGTTATACGGTAATGCGATATTTACGCCAAAGCAAAAGTACGACGACATAAACCTTACGGAAAATTATAGCTATTACTAATTGTTAAACGATTATAGGATTCGATTATATTTAACATTATTATAAAGCTTTTTTTGTTAAAAGATTTAATTACAAAAATATATTACGATAGTATTTTCGTAATCGTTAATCGATTTACGAAATTTTTTTATTTTTTACCTTATAATAAGGATACCGATATAAAGCAATTTATATACATTTTCCTTAAACATATTTTAGGTACTTACGGATTTTTAACGGAAATTATTTCGGATAAAAGCATTATTTTTATTTCGAAATTTTGGCAAGGATTAATAGCTTAATTCGGATTAAATTATAAATTATTTAGCGTATTTTAACCTTAAATAAACGGATAAATAAAAAGAATTAATTAAACGTTAAAAACGTATTTACGATATTATATTAATTACGAACAGAATAATTAGGTTAAGAAATTACCAGTTATATAGCTAGCCTATAATATTAATTATTACGAAAATATTAAAACGACGTTAGCAATTGCCAATTTTGGATTTATACTTAAAGTTTACCGAGATTTACATAAAAATAAACTAACTAACGTTAAAGCAATTCTAATATTAAAACAGCTAAAATAATTATACGCAGAAATAAAATTAAAGCTTAATTTCGTACGTAACTAGATAAGTAAATACTACAACCAAAAAAAATTAAAGGGATTAACTTTTTCGGAAAAGGAAATAGTTTACCTAATTATTAAAAATATCTAAACCAAAAGGCTAAACAAAAAACTTGATTTTAAATATATCGGCTTATATAAGATCGTTAAGAAAATTTCAAAGAATAATTATAAATTAGAGCTACCGCCGAGGGTTAAGCTTTATTTAGTCTTTTATATTTCCTTATTAAAATTAGTAGCCGATACGATTAAAGTTAATATAGAATAAAATTAAGACGAAAAAGTTATAAAGGATATATTAATTTACGAAGCAGAAAAAATACTGGATATATGCAAAAAAAAAGGAACTTACCCAGTACTTAATTAAGTAAAAAAATTACCTAGATTCCGAAAACACCTAGAAACCCGCAAAGAACTTTACGAATGCCTAGCGCCTCCTGAAAAACTTTTACCAGCAACGCCGGAAGCGCTAAGGTTAAAAATATTCCAGTTTACGTTATCTAGTAACGCTAAATTAGTTCCTTTGATACCAGGCTAGTTAATGGGCATAAAAATTTGCGCTGATATTATTTCGGCTTTTAGCTGTTATTGCTCGCGCTTTAAACGTTCGAACTTTTTTATCGCTTCCGTATTTTCGATATTTTTACGTAATATTTTAACTTTACGTTTCCGAAATAGTTTTTTCTGATTCCGCAAACGGGCCAAACGATTAAATAGTTTATTAAAACTATGCTGTAACTCGATAACACGACGTTAATGTTTATTAAAACGTTCTTAAACGGAAAGTAATTTTTTTTTAACAAAACGTTCCTGGAAATCCAAACGGTCCTTTTTATTTATTAACCTTTGGTACTTCGATTCGGAAGGTTTAAAAAGGTTGCAAAGATTACCGTGCTGGATATAACGCGCGTATTTTACGGAACCAGAATAAATCTTGCAAGTTTTGTTTTTAAACTTGCAGCGGGAACAAGAAAAAGATAATATATTGAACCTAAAACGACTAATTCGTTCCGACAGAGCTAAAGCGTTTTTATGCTAGCGGGATTTCTGCTTTTCGATATAACTTAACATAACGGTTAAAAGATAGAAAAATAATATAAAAAAAAGAAAGTTACTTATTAAATAAATGCGATAAACAAATTAATTTTTAAAGGCAAAGATTTTAAAAGGGGGGAAATCGTATTATAGCTAAAAGCCTTAATTCGATTAATAAACGGTCGGAGGTTATAGGACATATTTCCGATATAGGCCTTAAATTATATAACTGGCTTAAATTAGCTTAATGTATTTAATTGGATTAATAAGGGCTTGGCGTTTTAAGCCGGTTAAGCTAAAATAATAGCTTAAAAAGGCTTAATAAATTCAAAAGGGGTTATTTACTGTAATCAGGTTTAAGCCGGTTTAAGTCTATTAAGCCAAGATTAATATATATATATATTTATTATTTTTTATAGTTTAAGTTAGATAGTACCAGCTTATAATTATAACTTAGTTACCCAGATTTATATCTGCTATTACCAAACGTGACTATCGTTTTATTGCTTAAATTCCTACGATACTATTGCCAACATAAACCGTACGACTAGGTTTAATAGTTGGTTAAGCCCATAGCCGTTATATTAAATATGCATTTTAACCGGTTTAATAAGACGAAAATAAATATCCAATGATTTTGATGATATAACGTATATACGTAAAGATATTTATAAACTTACCTGCTTGAAATTTCATAGGGATAAAAGTTTGGCTACATATATACTAGTGAAATTTGTATATATGCATGCCAAGCTTACGGCCTAATCGCATTTAGTAGCTACAATATATATACAGTGGGGTAGCTTTATTAAAACTTTAGGTTTTGTCCCAGTGATCCCTGTGCTGCACCCTAAGCATTTACACTAGCCTCGTAAGCAAGTTTTCTCTTTAGCTTTCTGCTGTTTTGTTTTGTTTTGTTTTACTTTACTTTACCTTATTTTTTGAGAAATAATAGGTTATTATAATAAAGCTAATGCTAAACTACTTTACGATATAGTCGGCAAAAGCTATCAGATAGGGACCTTAGTTGTATTGTTTTATTAGTCTAACTGCGTACATTATGGCATATAAAAGGACAGAGAAACCTAGATGATTAATACGGGACAAAGATTCGAGGTTCATTATACCAACATGTAGCAAGCTGGTGACCAGTCAACCCGTTCCTGGAATGTTTGCCTACGTGACCGGCGTAGAAATCACATATCCATGTTCGGAAACTGCGTCATATTGATATGTACTTAAAAGCCATGATGAAACACATCCAGCAAGTACTATTATACCTACTTACGTCCGACGATAGGAACGGCATCACGTCGACCAGCTACCATGACTGTTAAGACTTAATGTAAGTAACTGCAACTTGTCCATCACTAACTGCCCCTGTCGTTTCCTGTGACTTTAAAACTCCCGTAACCGGACTGGGTAGCTCCGTCGTCATTGAGCTCTAACAGGAGCCTCTTCCATTTTGGCAAGCATGCCGACGAACATCTTTCTTGAACTCCACGCTCATACAACGGTTCGGGGTGTCATTGGACACCCTACTCGGGCTATGAACTATTGTGGTGATGATATCGACTTCACTTAGAATTGGGCCGCCCGACCTGGCGCTTGCCTCCTCTATGTGTACACTCTCGTTGGGGCTGCATGGTGTTTCTGAACAATACAGACCCATATGGTTTGAATGATGGGTTACGTCTTTCAATGTCAAGACTGTCCTTGACGAACAATAGCTGCATGGGAGGCTGAGCCACTGGGTTGCATCTGCCCCCACGTTAACTTGGTTTCAGCATGCTTAAAGGCCATGTCATCTCTGTGATTTTTCTCGGCCTAGGGCTCAGAGGAATTCATATTCCTCTTTGGGTTCCCCTCTTCATGGTAGTTGAGAATGGAAGCGGGCGGACTTGGCAATGGGCATCGTGGGCCTTGCCGGCGTTTTCAAAACTTGCGTTGAATGATTCAACTACGTCGATACGGGGAGACGATACGAACACGATAGCCCGACTATAGTTGCCAAATTCCACATCCAGCATGTCCGCCTGGGGGCTAGTCTCGTGGGCCTAATTAACCGGGAGTCTCCAGCGAAAGCACCTCAATATCCTGGCCCAGCAGAAACTTGTGGTAAAGATCTGGTTAGACGGCATTAGGAGAGTTCTCATTACCCCGAATAACCTGATTGAGAAATATGGATTAATCAATACGCGCGGTGACGCTCGTACTCAGTATCAGCTTCTCCCTTTCCTCAACCAGGTGGATAAACTACGCAGCTGCTTGCGAGCGTTACGTCTAGAGCACAGGATCCCGGACTCCGAGTCCGGCTTTCTTGGCCGAGCCAGATGGGCAGTACGCGATAAGGGGGCATTCACAACTCTGGAAGATTTGAAAGACTTCATCGACGGCCTTCATGGCGTGGGTGCCAGCAATTCAACAGAAACATAGCTGACTTGTGGAGTGCGGTATCCACAACATTAACGATAACGATGCTCTAGAACTAGTTACCGAGGCAACAGATGATGTTATCCTCGTACGTCAGAAGTTTGACCCTCTTAGGGTTGGCATTTATCTGTAACAACGCTGACAAGACAATAGACTGGTCCGAGACGGCCTAAATCATATGGGGAAAGCAAAAGCGACGAGACCTCAGGCAGTATAGCATACTGGCCAACAACGCGAGACCAATGGGCGAGACTTCATCAAAACTGCATTGAAGAAGCGCTTCGACTGACTTAATTATGGGGAGTTCTCAGGAGCCATTCATGGCTGACAAACGTGCCAGCCCTCACAAACTGCGGGATTCCATAAGACTTCAAGAACGGCGTGCGCTCATAAGAAGGTTCACCAATGCTTGCAAGACTGCCCGCACGCCCGGTGAGTTCTGAGCGTGGATCGAGATCTTCTGCTACGACCTATGAAGGCTCAACCCGAGTACATGTGGCCGCCGACTGCCAGCGCCCTGACGTTGTCGTAATATTGATAGGCGCCGGCGCCGATGCCAGTATCGTAGACAATAACGGATTGACTCCATTAATGAGAGCCGCACAGCTGGATAATGGGGAGATCGTTTCACTTCTCATCAACATCAAGGTCGACATAGAACCAACGGATAGTGAGGCAGAAACGGCACTTTTCTACGCCCCGTGCCATCGCTTCGAATTCCAGCAAAAGTTGTGGCGCGGAAACCACCAGGCTATGAACCCCTTACTGAGGGCGGGGGCCACACTTGAACGCCCGGGACGAGAACCGGGAAATTCTTGTTCGTAATTATTTGACTGGGCATTTTCTCCGAGGACGACGTGACTTGTGGGCCACTAGGAGTAGGTCTGTGTCACACCATAGATCTCACGGTTCGAACTACAGCCGGCCTGTCGGTGCTTGACTTTCTCACGCGGTTTTATAGTAGTTGCCTGGAGAGGCTCGATATAGCACTGAAGATCGTAAAGCCGGCCACTGCATGCATATTCGCAGGCATCACTGAGAGGCCGAAGCATCGATCAACGGCGGACAACTTTGTGGGTTTCGGCGGCGCGCAAATCAGACGCCGCATACGTCGAATATCTCACCTGGCCGTCGCTCATGAAAGATCAGTGAAAGATAGCACCTTCGGAATCCCGACAAGCCCTATTGGCTGGGATAGCAGCTCGACGTCACATGATCGCCGGGTTTCTCCTCAGCTATATTGCGACGTTAGACGGCAGAAAATCCTTCAAATGGATAACCATTGGCTGGATATAGAAGCATTGGACACAAGAGGGGCAGGTTGTTCTCCATGCTGTCGTCAAGGAAAAGCCACTAGAGCCTGTGGGCACGCTGAAAACAGGTCTTAATATCGGCGTCTGGCAAGACCTGGTAGCTTTAAAAACTAAAAGGGCGCGAAACCAGTACAACTCGCCAGGACCATCCTAGTTGAGGAAGGCAGCGCCAGGCCAAAGTGATAGAAATGTTCCACCCTTAGCGAAGAGTGGATGGTGGAAAGACACACACACACACACACACATATACACACGGGAAGAGAGAATACTGCGAGGTTTGCTCTGGTTTTTCTTGGAAGAAGTTAAGTATGCACGGATAATTCTATATCGAATGAATCGACCTCAACTAAGGAAAACAATGAGTTACCATAGCAAGCAGAGGCCGAGTATGTCACTGTGAGTGCGTCATGGGCGCTGCGTACAGCGATATTCCCACCCACTCATAGAACATATATGAACTCATCATTCTCGCGATCGGTCATATCGGAGAATGCGTTGTCCCCCAAGCGGCGGTGCTCCAGATTCAACTCCGCATCGTCATCGCGCGCGATCGCGACCCCGTCGGAACGCGCGGCGCCGGAGCCAGACGCATCGTTATCGTTATCACTAACGTCACCGGAGGAGGGGGCGGCGGCGGCGTAAAAGCTCTGATACTCGTCGGTCATGCTCGCGTCCCTGATCTTGGGGGGCTTCCCGTTGCGGACGCGCCTGCGCTCCTGGCGGCGGTTCAGGAGGGCGAGGTTGCCGGCCTGAAGGGCGGTGCAGGCGGCCAGCGCGACGAAGACGCCGAGCATGGCCCGCAGGCCGGGCAGGTACTCGGGCGCGTCCCGGGAGTCGAAGACCAGGGGCCCGATGACGTTGCCCGCGGACGCCGCGGCGTTGTACGCGGACATGATGGCCGGCTTCTTGGTGGCGCCCGCCGTGTTGGCGATGATCCACGCCACGATGACCGGGGTGCCGCCGAACAGGAAGGCGAGGAGGTAGTACCCCGCGACCAGCGGTCCGCTCTGGGCGGGCGAGCGGGGCACCGCGTAGAGCACGGCGAGCCCCGCGACGACGGGCAGCGTCAGCGCGAAGAGGACGGCCGACTTGAGGCGGAGGCGGTGCGTGAGCCAAGAGGCGGCGAGGATGATGGCGAACTGCACGAGGCCGAAGGGGATGTTCAGCAGCGACGTCGTGTACGGGTCGAAGCCGAGCCCGTTGAGGATCAGCGGGCCGAACGTGTTGGTGACGGCGGCGCCGGCGTTCAGGCACACCGACAGCGCGAGCCACAGGTACGTCTTGGGCTCCGCGGCCATCTCAAGCACCTGCCGCCACTTGAATTTGTGGTAGCTGCCCGTCGTCCCCGTCTGGTTGGCCCGCAGCCGCTCGACGGCCTTCGGCTTGTCGGCCTCGGACAGGAACCGCGCGCTGGGGATGTCGTTGTCTAGCTTCCAATATACAAACGGGACCGTGGCGACGGTCACGAGGCCTACGAAGAGGAAGATGCTGCAGGTAAGAACATCAGCCTTAGCCTTCTTACATAGTTTAGGGGGTCATGTGATATGACACGTACATCTGCCAGGATTCCAGGCGCTCGGAGGGGATGTGGCCCAGCCCGTACGAGAGGGCCGAGGCTGCGACGGTCGCGAGGCCGTTCGTGCTATACCACGCGGCAACGCGCATGGGCTGCTCGGCCCGCCTGAACCAGAGCGAGGTGATGACGCTGAACAGGGGCAGGCAGCCGCCCTCGAATAGGCCGAGGAAGAAGCGCGCCGCGAGCAGGTGGCCGTAGGTCCTGCAGGCCGCCATGGCGGTCTGGGCGACGCCCCACCCGAGACATAGCGCGGGCATGAGGATCCGGGGCGGCACCCGAACGGTGAGGTAGGATGAGAAGGGCTGCACCGCCAGCTGCCCGATGGGTGCGATGGATCCCAGGAACGAGTACTGGTTCCCCGTCAGGTGCGTTGACTCCTGCAGGCCGAACGTGGCACCGTAGCCCAGCACCGTCTTGTCGAGGATCTGGAGGAAGTAGACCCAGACGAGGATGGACAGGATGAACTTGTCCGTCTGTCGCCTGATACGCCTGTTCTGTGCCGGTGTATCGGGTCGCCGTTAGCTAGCGTCAGGGCTGGGGGGGGGGGGGGGGGGGGGCCGGT